>JAVIAB010000099.1:18911960-18919460 GCA_032433765.1 Megaustenia siamemsis | reverse complement strand
GGGGAGAACTATGTAACTGATACTTTATTAGGATTAAGCGATCAAGTTCATTTTGCAGTGTGGAGGCGGTTTCCCGTCTGTCTCTTCAATGTCGATATACCAGAATGCCATCAGCAAAAGTCATAGTACTTCCCCTCCGATCCAGTTGTTGTTCCGTGATCGTTATTGTGTACACGCTAAATAGAACTGGTGACAATGATGAGCCTTGTGGCAGCCCAGGACAAATGGATGTTGGCTCGGAAGACCAACTTCCACATCTGAGTATCACCTTCCTCTGAAACTGTGCCGCGGCGATCCATCTAATGAGGAAGGGGTTCACCGCCAGTTTGAGAAGCATATTCATGAGGTATTCAAATGGTACTCTGTTGTGTGCATCCTCCAGATCTATGGCAGCACGTGTCTCCTCTCATTTCTGGAAGCCTTCGAAGACGTAATAGGCGAAGAGTGCCGCATTCAGCCATGTCTATTTGTTATATCTATAACCTCCGAGGGTGGAAGAGAATGCGCATTCGAGGTGACAGGTGAGTACACGGGCAACTATTTTCTCCAGTAGCTTGCCCGCAGTGTTCTGCATCGTGATGATTCTGTAGGCACTGATCTGAGAATGGTCCTTGTTTGGCTTCGGTAGCGGTAGTAAGTAGCTGTGTAGCCACTCTTCCTTAATCTGGCCACTCCGAATGCTAGATCTTTGGACAGTTTTTTTTCAACTTGCTGTCAGGTAAATCGCCTATGCCGTCGTATTAGCCATACCGAAGTAGTTAGGCGCCACTTATTGTGAAGACCATCGCATAATTAGTCTCATGAGCCATATGACTAAAATACTACTAGGAACTACCATAGACGCGTAAGGAACAAAATAATACCAGAAATAAGTGAGGAGCAACGTGAATTTGTCAAAGGAAAAGGGATCAATGATGTAATATACATCCTAAGAACATTGATAGAAAGAGCCAGAGGAAAAGAAATATCTATATATGTGCGTTATGCTATACACAAAAGCATTTGACAAAGTGAAGCATGTGGAAATAATCAATAACCTTGAGAAATTAAACATTGATGGCAAAGATCTGAGAATCATTAAAAAAACATGTACTGACAACTAACAGCAGCCATAAGAATTAGGAACCAAACAGGACAATTCAAAGATATGAAACAATGAGTCAGACAAGGCTGTGTTCTGTCCAACAGTAGTCAGCAAGGAGGTAAAGCGCCCACCCTGTCAAATACAATAGAACGTGTGTTAATAGAAATCAGAGGGTTCGAAATGCTTAAAGTGTATAAGGAATTAGGTGTTAGTGTCAGTATTTGTCAATGGCAAACGGCATATTTTATAGATGATATGGTCGGTACCAGACTGGTCTATCTTTTCAGAAAATTGATATGTACTCATGGCTGGGAGCTGTAGATAAGGATCGAACCAGATTTCTTGTCCTTAGTAAGAGTTCACTAACATTAACAACAGTGCTACCACGAGTAGTTTCCCTTATTTAATAGTACAATAGGAGAGTTTATTCATCTGGAACCATCAAATAAGAGATTAACACGAGATTAGTCTAATATTTATTTAGGCTATAACCCTTATTAGACAATTTGGGGATGAACTTATTATTTCCAGCCTTCATTTCTTATTTCATAAATAATCAGTTGTTGACTTGACATCTGACTAAAAATAAAAGAACTCGGTGTGTGGCTGTAATGTGTCTGTGTCAACGAATAGAAAATGTAAGATGTTTAATAAGATAGAGCTCAGCTCCACAAAGAAGTAATATCGGTGACTGAGTGGTTATCGTGCTCACCACTCAAGAAATGACCTTGTTCAATTCCCAGTTGTGGCAATTTTTTTTTTTTTTTAATTTTTTATTTGCTTGTATCGACAAGGTTTCGGTCCTCCATTCGGACTCATTTGGGGGCCTCGGTAGCCAAGTTGGGAAAGCCACCCGCCTGGACTACCGACGTTCGGACAACCCGTGTTCTATTCCCGCTGGGAGCAGTGTAAATTCTACTTGTGGTTGGAATAAAAAAAACTTCACGGTCGACCCAGCCGTTGGCAGAAATGGGTACCAGGGTATTACCCTGAGAAGGTGAGGAATGTTGCCTCGCATCTGAGTTTCGATGCTTGAGGCGATACTATACAGAAATATCCGAACATTTCTGGATAGGCGGCCGAGCACATAGAGTGGAAACTCGCGTGCTAAGACGCCGGTTCAAGTCTCGTACTTGACCTTTTACCTTTACGCTTGACTTGGTGAGTAAAACTGCTTCTCTTAAGCCGTCCCAATGCAAGATTTTGGAATCGGTCCTTCATTGGATGTTTCGGCATGCATGAAAATGTTTCTGCCTGTATCAGCACATTTGTGTCCCACTATTCTCCTAGTGGGAGCCGCGATAGCTCAGTGGTTAGTGAACTGGACTGCAAAGGACAAGAGGTAGGGTTCGATCACAACCGACGGCTCCCGGTTCACCCAGCCTTTAATGGGTCTCTTCTTCTTTTCTCTTTTCACTGGTACCTAAAAGGTGTCGTGGTTATATCATTTGTCGTTCTTGAGCTGCTCGAACTGTCTGAATTAGTGATTTTTCTTTGTTGTTACATGTCTGTCACTGCATCTATCCATCTTCTTCTAGGTCTTCCTCTTGGTCTTTTTCCCATGCATTCTCGAGAACGCCCTTGATGGTGATTGATTAGGATTCATTCTGACCAGGTGGCCACACCATTTAAGTTGTTTTTCTTTATATTCCTGGCAGGGTTTTGTTCCTACTATTTTTCTTATGGTTTCATGTGGTATTCTATCTCTTCTTGTGTTGTTTGTTACTTTTCTCAAGCATCATATCTCATGTATTGATCTTTCTTAAATGTGATTTAGAAAGGGTCCATGTTTGACTTTCATAGCACAAAGTTGGTATGAAAATGCTATTTATCATTTGTTGTTTAGCTGGCATAGAAATGTTTGGATGTCTTAGCAATGGTGAAAGCTGGTATGTGACAGCATTTGCTTTTTGTATTCTCATGTCAATTTCTCTGTCTAGTTTTCCATCTTCTGTGAACATTGTGCCTAAATACTTGAATTCCTCTATTTGTTTTATTTCTTTATATTTGATCTTACTGTTTAATGGGTGTCTTAATTTGCTTATTCTTATAGCCTCTGTTTAAGGGTACCGGATTTTTTTTCTGGGAAAGTAAAGCGGCACGGGCGTAATACTGACCTCATTACCCCAAAAATCATGTGCCGAAGGTCTGTAAAATTTATGGTCACTAACACCATATTACCTATACGCCACTTGGCGTGACGGGGGTACTTTACTTTTTTAACTTACTATTCTCCTAGTGCTAGTATCCTCCACTATTTCTGCATCTCCAAAATTGGTGTTAATTTCATTCTTATCTAATGAAAGTGCCTGGTTTTGTACTTTATCCAGCTCTTGTAGCGTGGTGTTTAATGTTGAACACCTTGTAGATGATCCATATTCTAATGTGGGCGTATACTCTGTTGGTAAACTTTACTGAGTATTTCCCACTCGCACCCCATGTGGTTGCACACAGCTTTCTTAAAATAGCTAACTTTCTCATAGCTTTTTGGGTTGCCTTATTTATCTGCTGTTTCCAAGATAGTTTGTTATCAAATGTAACTCTGAGATATGTAGCTTGTATGTCTTCTTTCACAGGCTCATTGTTTGTGTAGATGGCTCCTGCTTTTTGTTTTGGGGAGAAAAGTGTAGTACAGCATTTGTCTGTATTGATGCTGAAACGACATCTATTTGTCAATGAGTTCAGTACATTCATAGCACTTTTTCAACAATTTGGAGGCTACTGTTGCTTACTACTCTGTACACCACATTACCAGGTCATCTGCATACATTGCGACTTTGATACCATGTGGTAGTTCAGTAATTAGGTCATTGATGTAAAAAAAAAGTACCCCCGTTACGTCAAGTGGCGTACAGGGAATATGGTGTTAGTGACCATAAATTTTACAGACCTTCGGCACATGATTTTTTAGGTAATGAGGTCAGTATTACGCCCGTGCCGCTTCACTTTCCCAGAAAAATCCGGTACCCATTAAAGGCTGGGCGAACCTGGAAGCCGTCGGTTAGGATCGAACCCTACCTCTTGTCCTTTGTAGTCCAGTTCACTAACCACTGAGCTATCGTGGTTCCTTAGGTCATTGATGTAGACTAGAAAAAATGTTGGAGATAGCACCCCTCCTTGTGGCACACCCTGACAATTTCGGACCTTCTTACTTTTAAGACCATCCAGTTGCACTCTGGCTCTCCTGTTACGCAAGTTTGTTTTCACCTATTTGTACTTCCTGCCATTTACGCCGTAATTTCTAATTTTCTTCAAGAGTTCTTACTTACATACCTTATCAAATGCTTTCTTTAGGTCTATCCATGCTAGTACGAGTTTATTTCTTGGAATGCATCCTCAATTTCCTGGGAAAGATAAGCTGCCTGATCTTCGGTAGAGTAACAATGTCGTCTAAAGTCTGCTTGATGTGACACAAGGATGTTTTCATTTTCCAAGTACCACTGCAGTCTGAGATTGATTATACATTCCATTGTTTTACACAAACAGCTTGTAAGCTGATTGGTCTATAGCTAGATGTAGTTGAACCATCTTTTCCTGGCTTTAGTAGTGGTATCATAATTGCTTCTCTCCATTACCGTGGCACCTGTGATCCAGCAAATAGTGTAGACAGTGTTGCTTTAGATGCAGTTCCCAAGATCTTAACCATTTCATCGGGCACCCCATCACTATCTGGTGAATTTTTCATTTTTGATTTGAATGTTGCCAGCTCGAGCTCTTTTTTTTGTAGTAGGTATTTTCATGACCTTACAGTTGGTCCCTTCTTTATCTGCATTTTGTTGCTTTAAACGGTTCTCTTGTCGTTTCTCTAAGCTAATTTCAAAATTATTATCTTTTGCAAATTAGTCTGCAGAGTGATTTGCAGCCTGCATAACTGTTAGGATATTTCCATCTTTCTCCATGGTAATTTTAGTGTTCCTTCCTCATTTAGCTATTTTACAAGCTTCCACACTTTTCTTGTCTCTTTCAAAATTCAAGAACTCTGTTTTCTCTTTCCAGCTTCTCCGTCTGGCTTGTAGTTTAGTCCTTTGAAATTTGGCCTTAGCATGCTGATAGTTATTGTGGTGTTCCTGGCATGTGTTGGTTTCTGCTTGCTCGCGATGTTTTTGTGCAGTTGCTCTAGTTCACTACTCCAGTATGGTTTGTAGTGTTTCCGTGCCCATCTAGGTATTGTTTCACTGGCTGCGCTTTTATTAACAATCTACTGAATTCATCAACTATTATGTTGATGTCTCTGTCTGTATTCAGATCTTGAGTCAGAACACTGGTGTAACGTTGATACATTTTTCAGTCTGCTTTTTAGTGATTCCATTTAGAGTGGGTGTTGCTATCCCTGGCAGCTTTATCTCGCTGGGGTCGCTGCCTCCGAGTTGTTTCCCTACAGTATGTGTAATATTCCATTGCAGGTCTGGTGTGGATGTCATGATCTGGAGTAGAATGTTGGTGGATCTGTTGTCTGTTTAGCAGTATAAGTCCATTGTCGTCCTGCCACTTTTCAAGCTCCTCACCTATCGTCCAATGTTCATAGCCCCAGGTTTTTAATGGCTGTTGAAGTCTCCACATCCAATCATTCTTTTTTAAAATGAAATTGCGTCTAGTGCCAGAGGGCGATCGCTAGGACAGTAGTAGTTGAGTAAATGAAAGTCCGTGTTTTCTATCCTGAGGTGCAGTATCGGTTATTCAAACCCATACACTTCAAGCTGACATTAACTGATGTTGTTCTTTACAAGTGTCAATATTCCACCCTTTTTGTCTGTCTTTTCTGTCAGATCGATAACTCTGGTATCCCCTAATTTTCAAGGCTATGTCTTTGTTTAGATGTGTTTCCTGCAAACAGCATACGCTTACTTGCTCTTCATGTAGGAAATGTTCCTGCTCTATCTTTCTACTGTAGCTATCCCGGTGCTGCACCTGCGTGAGTGTCCATCACAGGGCGAGTGCCATTCCAATCGCAGTTATAGAAAAACTGTCCATTGGTGTGAGTGTGTGGCATCCTGATTGTGTGGTGCACCTTTTGGCTGCTTGCCTGCCGCCTTCAGCACTTACACTAGTTGGAGCATACTGTGCTCTTGCTCGGGTGTAAGCCACTCTTGGTTTTCTGTTCCTCTCCATCCCCGCGACAAGGAGGTGGCATTGATGGGGTCACAAACATCAAACCTGATACTTTACGAGAAAGTGATGAGTGCAGTAAATCCCACACCACAGCGATCATACATTGTTGGACGTGAGTCGATGACTTACATTACATATCTGTCCACAGATTAAGAACCACTCATTTGTCCAGAACAATTTACTCCTTACGCTGTATTCTGGCTGGCATGTTTGGTCAAGATCATTTGAACGAAGTAGGTAAGCAACAAATTTGGAATCCTGATGTTTCAAACCTAATTTTAAATTTATGTCAGGACGAAAGAAGAACGTGTGTGTGTGGCCCTTTTCGTCTTGTCAGACGGTCTAGTGGAGGCTATTGTGTATTTTTTTGAGGTATTGTTTTTGCCGAACAGCTTCTCTCGTGGCTAATTCTACCAATGTTTGACAAACACACGCGGTCACATAATGAACAGGTCAGGCTCACTGGTCCACAGGGTTTACCATCCTTTTTCTTCAGTCTTTTCTCTTCTAAGTTTTGTCTTAGCACACTCTTAAAAGCTGTTATACCGTTCCTTATACATGTTCTCCATGATGTGCGATCACTTGCCAGATGTTGCCAGTCGTTTTCACAGATGGAGAAGTCTTTCAGAGATGATTTGCAGATATCTCTATATCGTAGTTTAGGTCTGCCGATTTGTCGTTTTCCGTGTTTTAGCTCGCCGTATAGTATTTGCCTAGGGAAGCGCTTCTCTTCCATTCGTTGAACATGCCCTAGCCATCTTAGTCTTCGACTTCTGAGCATCGACATGATTGTTGGGGTCTTAGCACGTTGCAGGACAGTTAAGTTGGTTATTTTGTCCTGCCATTTGATGTGCATTATTTTGCGGAGACATCGCATGTGGAAGACATTTAGTCTTTTTTCCTGGTTTGAGTATGTTGTCCAGGTTTCGGATCCATATAGTAGTGTGCTAAGCACACATGTTTGATATATTAAAAGCTTAGTCTTTTGAGTTAGTTTCGTGTTGTTCCACGCCCTTTCTGTGAGTTTGCCGAAGGTCGTGGCTGCCTTACCAATTCGACAGTTTATTTCTTCATCAAGAGAGATGGTTGCGTAACTGTGAATCCAAGATATGTAAATTTCTGTACTGCTTCTAGTGGGCAGTCTTTTAGAGTAATAAATAGAGGTTTGATGTCACCTTGATTTAGTATTACTGTCTTCTGAACGTTAATTGACAGTGAAAAAAGGTCGCATGCTTTGACCAGGTTGTTGATCAGGGATTGTTGGGTGGCTTCACTATGAGCGACTAGGGCTGCATCGTCGGCAAATA